>OX438773.1:10665952-10693319 GCA_949316455.1 Acleris holmiana | reverse complement strand
ACACCAGCCACAGCATAATCATGTGGACGCGGCTCCTGTGTCAAGTGGAGCGTCGGCCGTGGTCACTTCGAACAGCAGCAGTTCATCCCTTGCGCCACCGCTAATAGATTCACGGCAACCAGCATCAAGCGAGGCACAAACTCGAAGCGAAGTGTCGATCGTGAGCTCGACCCTGGCATCCAACGGGTTCCCGCCCCCGGCCATCTATTCTGGGGGAACGTTCCCTGCGCTCTACGCTCCCTACGCCACAACTCTACAGCACAGTCCCTACCTGCCTCCTGCTGCGGCCTCGCCTAGGAACTCTGCTGATACGGTGAGTATTTACAAAGTCTACCGATAAAAATGCCGTAGTAAAAATAAAAGTTACTCAAAACTTATTCGTTTTCTAGCAGCGTACAAGTCTGTCTGCGTCGCCGCTGGTTGCCCCAAAGACGCCCAAAGGCGTGCGACCACACACGCCGGGATCTACGGGCGCCGCGGGCTCCATACAGCCTCACGTACCGCACTCCTACTCGCCCAGAGGACACAGTCCTAGCAGAGAAAGGGAAAGCTTTAGGTATATTCATTAATCACATTTTCATTTTACTCTTAGGTTTTTAATTCTCATTGCTCTGATTATTCACTACTTCTGTAGGTACTTTATCTTTGACGTCTTATATTGATTTTTTAACTGTTATCTCAATATTGCTGTGGTGGATCGGTATAAAAGTTGTGCAGAAAAAACATCTGTGAACCCAAATGTTTAGCTCGATTAAAATACAAAACTTGGGTATTCTAAAACATCCGGGTACGCGATCCTCGTATTTCACGATCATGCGCGCCATAAATTACCATTAGTGAAAACTACTGACCCAACGCCAGCTGACCCAAAATCAGGGGTTTCTTACGAAAAAATTCAGTCTTTTTTCGTAAGAGTTAGGCATTTATTTATTGTTAATTGTCGTCTTATAATCTGAATATTTTTTAAAGCTGATTTGGTTTGTTTTCAGCAGCAACATCAGCAGTCTGTCGCGAAGCACGCCGTCGGCGAGCAGCGCGCCGGCCGCGGCGCCGCTCGGCGCGCCCCTGCCCGCGCCGCTGCCCGCCCCGCTCGCGGTCAGTCTCTCACTTACTAGCTCACTCCACCCCACTCGTTCCAGGGGACTGTAAGGTACCTACCGGAATACAGCACTTAAATGTTGTTTTCACAATATAGGTATGCCAGAAAAACAGTTGCATTAACCATAGATGTCTGGCAACGTGACGTTACGAAAGAAATATATAAAACTGCACTACTATGAGGTGCGGCTGAAAAGTTCGCAGCCCAAGGTAGAATAAAAAGAAGAAAAAAAACAATGCCACTTTTTTCTCCGCCTCTTTGGCAGTTTAAAACTTGCCGCCATAAAAAAAAGTTATTCGTTATTCGTTCTGTACGCGGATAAACTTAACAATACACTAAGTTCAAAAAATGGGCACGTTTATACAAGGACGAGGGAGCTGTGAAGATGACCCCCGCCATGGGCGGCCTGTCACTGCAGGCCGCCCATGACAATGACGAAAATGTTGAAGAAGTGGAAAAATGAGTTCTGGCTGACAGAAGAACTACAAATTAGTAAAGAAAGGGTAGGACATATTTAACATGAACGTTTACACATGAAAAAAAAAAACTGCGCGCTGGGTACCAAAATTGCTGACACCCCTTGACAAGGAACGGCGACGTAAAAGTTGCAAATAATTTTTGGATCTACCTAAAGGGAATCTGGACGAAATTTGCAACCGAATCGTAACCATAGACGAGACGTGGGTTCGCCAATATGATCCAGAATCAAAACAAGAGTCTATGCAATGGTTTAAAAGTGGCGAAAGGTCACCAAATAAATTTAAAGTGGAAAAGATGGCTTCGAAGCTTATGGCGACCGTGTTATGGAACAGTGAAGGAGTTTTATTAGCTGTTTATTTGGCAAAAGGGACCACAATCAGTGGTCAATATTATGCAAATTTATTGATTCAAGCACGTGACGCAGTCGTCTAGAAGGCGTGGAGTGTTATTTTTACAGGACAACGCACCAGTTCACACTTTCCGTGTTGCTAGGCAGGCTCAAAAATACACTGGTTTTTGAAGAAATCAATCATCCACCCTACAGTCCAGACCTGGCTCCTAGCGTTTATTTCCTTTTTAAAATTTCAAATTTAAGTATTTATTTCTGACCAATAGAAATAAAAAAAAAACAAACAAAATAATATAAAATGAAACACAATTTGCCACGAAATGGACCCTGCTCAGCATGTTGCTAGCTTTATAGCCAGCGCTGATCTTCCGCAGGGCCCATATTTGAAAAAAGACTTACGTGGTCGCCTGTTTGCCGATGACAATCAGATCAAGGCTGCAGCAGAGAGCCATTTTGAAGCGAAGGAAAAAGATTATTTTTTCGGCGGTATTAAAGCATGGTTTGCTCGAAGCGAACAGTGCTTATCATCACCCTATGGGGACTATATTGAAAAATAAAAACATTAACTTTAATACTCTTAAAAAAAAACCAAGGCCGCGAGCTTTTCAGCCTCTCCCCCTCGTATATTCACCAAATGTAAGGTTAGCCTGAACCCTACATTGCAGCTTACAGCGTTCAGGCTCTATGTTTATTTATTTATTTATTCACTCCTCACAATGTATCGTAGACTAAGACGCGATTGATCAATATGAGTTTTTGAAAGAAAATTAAAATAAATGAAGAAACAAACTAGACCTCTTCTTGGTTGTAAGAGATTTGCATCCAGAACCTGATGTTGATAATAGTTTATGTATTGCAGGCACCTCTGGCCCCACTGGCCCCACTGGGCGGGCTGGGCGCGCTGGCGGCCCCGCTGGCGCCCACGCCGACGCCGGCGGCGCCGGGCGCGCACCTGCCGCACTCGCTGGCGCCCGTGCCCACGGTGCCCAGCATCAGCTCGAGTGCCAAGCCGCCTGCGCACTGGGGCGTCACGTTAGTGCACATACCGTATTATTTTATAAGCCTAAACCATAACCGGAAAATCCCTGGAATCATTCATGTTTGTCAACGCAATTAGATGAATCAATTTTTAAGGTACTCTTCTTTTGTGGTATTAATACTTTCAGGTGACTTATGGTTAATAATAAAATAATATATGAATATTAAAATCAGAACCAAATTTACAGCTTCCTTACTTGGTTAACAACTAATTTTTTTATCTCTGATTAAATCTGGTAGCTCAGGGGAAAATGCACATATTTTTATACATAACCTAGGGACATCATCGTCCCCTGCGTTACCAACTATTTTAATATTTAAAACTGTACTATTTTAAATCAAATCATTTCAAATGTTACCCTATTTGTCTGATTTAATAAACATATAAGCCACGTCGTTAGCAAATATATAGTTTTTCTAAAAACATATCATTTGTGAAACGTGTCGAAAAATGAGGAGCATTTTAAAAGTTGATTCACCCAATTACTCTAGTTTAATCAAGTAAGGCGTCAGCCAATAAAGTAACAAATGTATCCTAAATTATAAATTATAATGTAAAACATTTTTGTTGCAAGAAAGACAAAAAGAACACTTGCGTATTTTAGTTTATTATGCTATTTGGACTTTTACGCAAACAGCCAAGTCAAAAATCGTTCGGTAATATTATATTATGTTTATAGTTTAATTATTGTAAGCCTACTTTCTTATCCATCAGTAGCAGCATCAAAGGCCTTTTGTTCTTTCGCGTATACGAAAGCCGGGTGCTGGTCGGTAGTTTCCTAGCAACCCATACCGATTCAGTGTTTATACCGAGTGCGTGAGAATCTGCTAAGATGAGGTGTGCAGTAGTAAACGGTCATTTATCCTTTAGCAGGGCAGCGGGCGCGGAGCGCGGGTTTGCGCCGGCGCCGCCGCTGTTCGGCGCGCCGCTCGCGCCGCCCAACCCCAGCCCCTTCTCCGCCGAGTCACTCTTCCAGACCAGTCAGTACACCATTACTATATTTACTATGCCCGGGTCGATTGAGGATGATCCCCGTGATAGCCGTATTTACTCATTTTAAATACCTACTAACTATACTCTCAAGCTAGGAGTATATAAAAAACGCGAGACATCCTTCTTTTTTGAAGTCTTAATGATTAACAGGGGTCGGAATAGGCAGTGCCTATTTGCCTAAACTTCGCGGGAGGACGTAACTAAGAGCGGTTACAACTACCAAAAATAATGTTTTCTTTTTATTGAATGCGGGAAAATAATAATATCACAAGTTAAAAATATTTATTGTATACTTTCGTACGCACTTTCTTATGGAGCATCCCCATTATCAGCGGGGTCGCATAATGCAGGTAGTAAGTACACGGCTAAAGGAGTAATGAGATAAAATATTATATATTACGAAATACTTTGTTAGATTAATTACATCAGAAATAAACCAGAAATGTCATTTGTTCATGTTAAATTGTATACTTACGATAAATGTTTTTAGCATGTAATATTGAGTTATAGTATCAATTTCCACATTAATGCATTATTAAAAAATCCCGCATTCACTAAAAATATATCGTTATTTTTGGTGGTTGTAACCACTCTTAGTTACGTTCTCCCGCGAAGTTTAGGCAAATAGGCACTGCCTATTCCGACCCCTGATGATTAAGGTCGATTATTTTTTTAAGAATAATGATCGTTGTCGCAAGGTTTGTATCAACGTAGTATTCATGAAAAGACAATGAAATAAAGTGGGATGTGTTTATGTAAGCTCTCACTAGGAATCTTCCTAAATCGACCCAGGTATAACTTTGTTGTTTATTCAAACACTGATTGGCTCGTGTGTTTAAAGAAAACGTTCGAGTATTATCGTCATTATAAAAAAATACATGTTCGCAAAAGGGGTTACCGATTGTCCGAAATTAATTTCGCATAACAGTTGTCGCAAAAACATTTTTAGCCGAATGATACTTTATCATAATAGTATACGAGGGGCAAACCGAAATGATCGGGAATTTAAAAAACTATGTACACTGTATATATAAATTATGTTTTATTGTTTTTCGAAGTATTCTCCGTTGCAATTGATGCACTTTTGCATTCTTTTAAACCAGTCATTGAAACAGTTATTCCAGTTTGAACTAGACATTGCCAGAATGGGCGAATTATAGGCTTCTACGGCGGCTTCTGGGTTTTCAAACCGCTGACCACGCAATAAATCTTTAATTGTAGGGAACGTAAAAAAATCATTTGGACTTAGGTCAGGGCTGTATGGAGGATGGGACATCAACTCAACGTTTTCCTCGTTCAAAAACTGTTTAGTTGTATGGGCGGTGTGGGAGCTCGCATTATCGTGGTGTAAGATGACGCGGCGTGTCGGGTTCCCTCGGCGAAGATCGGCCAGCATCTGTGGCAAACAAACTGTGGTATACTAATCAGCGGTAACTGTTCTTTGTTCTTGTAAAGGAATTGTGGCAATAAATCCTTTTTTTGAGACGAACGAAGCAACCATCTTCTTCGACACGCTGCGGGAACGCACAACTTTCGTTGGTTTGACCTCGCCATCGAAGACCCAAACTGCCGACTGGTGCTTTCTTTCAGGCTCATAGGAATAAATCCAGGTTTCGTCACATGAGACAATATTATAAACAGCTTTTGACTTTCCTCCATTGTAGCGTTTCAGAGTAGATCGGCACCAATCAACACGAACCGCCTTTTGCTCTTCTGACAAGTTATGGGGTACCCATCGGGAAATCAATTTTCTGTCACCCAACTCACTATGTAAAATAGTATGGATTGCAGTCATTCCAATGCTTATGGTTGCCCGAATCTGCTCGTATGTCACATGTCTGTCTTCTTTGAGTATTTTTTCCACAGCCGCGATGTTTTCAGGCGACACCGCTGTTTTCGGCCGACCTGTTGAAGGTATGGTGCTGAGAGAGGCACGACCCCGCCGAAACTCTGCATACCAACGATATATTGTCGTTTGACTAGGTGCTTCAATTTAATATATAGAAATAAGCTCATTGAGACACTCATCTGGAGATAAGCCTCGACGAAAGTTGTGATAAATAATTGCACGAAAATTTTCACGCGTGAGCTCCATTTTGTTCACCGACTTGCCAATTTGAAAGTGGAATTAAAAAAATATTACGTTATTTTTTTAAATTGTTAAAACGGCATCGCGATTGTCAGTGGCCAGTACGCATATGATAAAAAAGGTTTTAATGTAACTTAGTTTAAAGTACTCTATTCCCGATCATTTCGGTGTGCCCCTCGTACCTACTTAGCAGAATACTAATATCGTCGACTTTTATTTCGCCTAATTTATTATGGAATAATTGTATAATAGGTAGCATAGTATTAGTAACGAACTGCTATCAGTAAAGTTGGTTAGGCATTTTTTATGGGCACTTGTACATATTTATAAACTTGACACGGTATAATTAGGTACGAAGACGAGCGTAGCGAGGATATGTTATGTTGAACTGTGACCAAAACAGCGCCAGGACCGAATTGCAATTGGAGGAGTAGGATAAACAAGATTAAAAAAAATACTAACATGGGTCAATCTTTGTACATTAAAGTACGTCTTAATTACACAACACTGTAAACCAAAGCTCGGTATAAACTATATTTTTTTTATCAATATATCAATATATGTCAGTACTAGTGAAAATAAGCTATCCCAATCAGAATAACACTTGCCAAAATTACTGGTAACTTTGGGGACAAACCAATAGTTTCATACAAAACTGGGGACAGCATGGTGCACTAAGTTACCAGTGAAAGAAGACATTTGAATAAACGTTTAATAAACATATCTACCGGGTCATAGAATTCACCATTTATCTGTGTAATAAAAACACGGAATATTTTAAAGAAAACTTGTTTAGTTTTTCTTCACACTTAAAAGCCTTACATACTTGAAAAATATACTATACAAAGAATAGTTGATTGACCCACATAATTACATTCAACAATTAGTAACATGTTATTCCGCTATATAACTTTATGCCTACTAAATAGTATGCGATACAAATTTCGCCAAGAAAATAATTGTACCATAGGACTATTATTTTAATCAACATTATACCATTCACGGCAGAAGAAAATAGTGGAAAATGACTGGCAAGAAATGTATGCGAAAAGTATTCTGTGAAATGATGATTCTGCCAAGAGTTGCTATGCGAAACGAAATTATGACAATCAATATTATGCAACATATTAGTGAACCACGCAAAATGTATTTATGTGCGGGAATGAGTCTAAGTTTTGAAGGTACTTCGAGGGTACCCACTTCGCCCCACATTACTTTTAGTGTTTATAAATGACATGGCTGAAGTGATCAGCATCTTAAGTTTCTTGTTTATTGCTGATGTCTTGAAAATATCTAAATTGATCAATATTCCACCTGACTCCTAGCTACTTCAGGAAGATTTGAATTTTTAGTGAGCATAATTTACTGTTCACTGAGACGAATATTTTTGACATCATGTCAATATTCGTATCTCTCAAAATAAGTTCAAAATATAACTGAATATTTATAGAAAGAAAGAAAGAAAGAAAGAAAACAATTTATTCAATTATAAGTAGTTGGATGTCTTTGAGTTTAACTTAAGCCTTTCATAGTATTATGTTAATTTTATTTTGTTATTAGTTTATGGGTAATGTTGTGTTATGCACGGGTTACCTTTGGTACTAGAACGTCTTATACATTTTAGCCTAAAACAAAGATTATGATAGAAACCGTTTTAAAGGTTGAATGTCTAAGCAGTTTAGTTTAAAGCCGTTAATGTATTTTTTTATTTTCTTGTTAGTTGTGACATGTCATGTAACTATGTTATACCGGGTTATTTGCGACTTTCGAGCTGCTTTGTTTTAGCCTAGTACTTCGACTTGAGCATTACTTTTTGTAATTAAATGTGTTATTAAGCCACATCAGCACAAAAGCGATTCTTATACGCAAGCTGAGTTTGCCTATAATTCGGTAAACACCCTGTAATTTGTTCCTACACATGCAATTTTAAATTTAAGTTAAGGCAAACCGCATAATGATTAAATAAACAAGTTCTTGTTCCATAATAAGTAACATGTATGTGTAGAAGTATTTTTGTATTTTTGTCAATGCTTAAGACCGGGTTAACTTTTAAATAAAGTTGTATCGTCCATAATGGCTGCATTTGTAAGCTAGAATATTATAAACGAATACCATTTATAATATTCTAGCTTAGGAACATCCGACTCGGTCCTTTGCACTTTTTACTCTTGACAGAATTGAGAACCCAGTTGTTTTACTTTGATATGTTGTGTCTGTGATATGTCGTTGGGTCGTCAAATCAGAATTTATCAGCCGGAATGTTCGTTACATTAACGATTGGTTATTGCGTTACAGGCCCGAGCGCGGACCTGCTGCGTCGCGAGCTGGACAGCCGGTTCCTGGCGGCGGCCGGCGCCGCGGGGCGCACCGAGATGCACCACCACCAGCACCAGCACACGCACGTGCACCAGCACCCGCACCACCACCACCCGCACCAGCTGCTGCATCCGCACGCACCCATCGTGAGTACACACACACTTCGGATCCATACTTGGTCTGTTTGTTTTTTGACTATTAAACTGACGGTGAAACCGCTGAATTGATTTCGATTAAAGTACCCCGCAGCAAACATAGGGAAAAAGTGGTTTCAGTCAAATGTCACGAAATTTTAGTACGATGTTGATTCAAATCTCCTGATTATTTTATTATAAGGGCACAACTCTCTCAGAAGTATACTTTCAAAAATAATCAATTTATCAATTTATTTACCTGTGGTTTAATATTTTACTGAGACTGAGACTTGACTCCACAGTCAAACTATAAACATAGTTTTGTGGAGCGATTGTGTAAAGCAAATGTTTTGTATCTTTTTGCGATAATAAATGATTGAATAATAAATAATAATAATACACGGGTTTAAACAGGCGGACATAACTGACAGTTGGTGACTGCATGAAGTCAGAACGTCAGTAAATGTCAGTGAGTTCATTCCAATATGTCGAGTTTAGAAAACACGTCGCTTAAATAGAAAAAATATACTTGATTATATTGTATACATCTGAGAGAGTTGTGCCCTTATAATAAAATAATCAGGAGATTTGAATCAACATCATACTAAAATTTCGTGAGATTTGACTGAAACCACTATTTCCCTATGTTTGCTGCGGGGTACTTTGGTATGGAGGTAGCTTATTTACTTGACAGTAATGGGTGAATAGCAAAAATATTGTACATAGTTAAGAACCTAATTGATGTCAATGTTTAATTGAAACAAAATATTTTTCCTTTGTGTAATGAAGATTAACCATACAATTGTATGACTAATTCAACCTTAACTATGTACAATATTTTTACAATTCACCCTAATGGCAGCTGAATTAAATATAAAACGATATCATGTCAAAGGCAATATGGTTTTATTTACCAAGTATAAATAACGGCGCTGTATTAAGTATAAGCCCGCCATGTAGCCCGCCACTCAACGCGTGTATATTGCCGGCGTTCCGGCAATATACACGCGTTATTAAAGAAATACTCGTGCTTTTCACACAAATATCTGCCCTTACCAGGAGCCGTAGTGTTTGAAGGCAGGATCACTACCAACTAGGCTAGCGTGTCATTATTTAGATTCGAAAACAATAGAAAAATGTGCATCAAGGGATGTAAGAAGGGGATAACTAACGAGAGTATTAGAAGTCGTACACCAAAGGCGGAGAGCTTTTAATGACGCGAGGTGGTTATCCCCTTACTGCCCGTGATACACACAATGTTTTTCATCACATTTGCAAGGAAAAATAAAACAACAATCAAAAATATGAATGGCACTCGACTCGCTAAAAGGGATAGTCAACATGTCTTTTTTTTTCAATATAGGCTTCCACAGATAATGCTAAGAACTGCCATAAGATTAGTTTTCAAACTTGACAGGCCAGATCGTACCTATTTTCAAAATTAAATTTAGTAAAAATAGTTGGAAATGTCTCTAAAATAATAGTAAAATATAAATTGCAACTGCATTATGCAGCTAAATGTACCGTATAAGTTTTGAAAGTAGGAAACAAACCTTGGGTGTTTTTAAACCTCCAAACTCTGAAATGACGTATAATGACGTGCGTTCAATATTTAAAAACTAAACTCATAACTCCTGCGGGAGTTAAATCGGCTATAACCCTGCGTGTAAAAACACCCTTTCCGAGCAAGTGTGATTGAATAATAGTAATGAGGGTGCCACTGGACGCTCGGTGTAGTCTTAAAGCGCAAATGCCGCTATAAATGAAACCCACAACTGCAAACTGCAGTTGTCCCTGTTCCCTGGGTAAGTGGTAAAGTGTGTGTTGTGTTGTGTTGCAGTTCAAGGACGTGGGCAAGATGAGCTCGTTGTACCGGTCGGGGCTGGCGCTGGGCTACCCGTACTCCTCCTCGCTGCTGCACCCCCCCGCGCCCTACCCGCCCGCGCCGCTGCCCGCGTACGCGCCCAAGGTAACACTCGTCTACCATCCTTTCATTCATTAACTAGATATTAATTATATACATACAACTAATTAATCAGACAATATTTGATACATTTCATTCGGATATAGTCCTCTTCATATATTTTTGCTCCTGCTCCGCTCACGTTAAGGTTCTAAATCGTCATGTATATATATCGTCATGTAGCAGTGCCCAAAGGCATCACACTGTTATCAAAACACTAAAACATAAAGCGTTAAATTTGAACGTTGGCGCAGTTGGAATAGGAGCATTTGAGTCTGAGCTTGTTTATTTATTTCTTACATATCTTTACTTGAACTTTTAATAGGGGAAATTTTATGGTAGTCGAAACACTGTATTTCATTACTCTATACTTACTTTGTAACTTACTTAGCGCTTACGTCGATTTTGTTGCTTTATGATCATTAACCCTGCCTCGCCTCATTTTAACAGCCCGTAGTGTCGGCCGCAAGTGACTCCGCAACTAAACCACCACTACGCCCCGCTGTCGCGGTAGGTTTCCACTTTAGCACTTCATTTTACTATTACTTCGCATGCTGTCTCACTGTCGTACTTTATTTAGTTTCATTCATGTTTAATCGCACTTTGGATCGTGATATTAGGGTACTTATTTCGTTCGTAAATTTCGTTTACAGAAAACCGGAAAGTGGAACGCGATGCACGTGCGGATAGCATGGGAGATCTACAACCACCAGCAGAAGGAGAAGTCAGGCGGCGGCGGGGTGGCGGGCGGCGCGGGCGCGGCGGCCGGCGACAAGGACAAGCTGCGCGCCTTCCCCGCGCCCGCGCCGCCGCCGCCCGCCGCCTACCGCTCGCCCTACGAGCTGCCGCCCGCGCCCTACCTGCCGCACCACCCGCACCTAGGTAGCGCCCGATACCTGCCGCGCCCCGCGCTCGCCGCCGCCTCGGACCTCGCCGCGTCCACTGATAGAGGTTTGCGCGTTTCAGGGATATCGCCGTTCGGACGCTACGGCGCCGGCGCGTTTCCCGGGGCCTCGACCGCGTTCGGTCTGTCCGCCTACGGGCGCGAGTTGGCTCTGTCGTCGCAGCTGCACGGCGTGCACCACGCCGGGCCGCTCGGCGCGCCGCTGCACGACGCGTGGCGCGCGCGGCCGCCCGGCGCGCCCGGGGCCGCCGTCTCGCTCGGCGTCGCCACCGCGGCCGCCGAGGCGCGCCGCGACCACGAGGAGCGCGAGCGCGCGCGCCGCGAGCGCGACGAGCGGGAGCGCCGCGAGCGGGACGAGCGCGAGCGCCGCAAGCAGCGGGACCACCGCGAACACCGCGACCGTGAACTGGAGCGCGCGCGCGTGCGCTCGCCGCTGCGCAACGGGCTGCCCCCCGACGACCGCGTGAAGGAGGAGCGCAAGGAGCCGCCGCGGGGCCCGCCGCCCGCGCTGGCCGCGTACCCGCCGCCGCCGCCCTGGGACCCGTACCGCGCCTTCGACCCGCTGCAGCACATGCGGTTCGCGCCCATGGTGGAGGCGGCCATCCGCGCCGAGGAGGACCGGCACAAGATGCTGACGGCGTACGCGCACCACCAGCAGCTGAAGGCGCCGCTGCTGCACCGCGGGCTGCACCACGGGCCGCTGCCGCTGGCGCACGGGCACGCGTCCATGGCGCCGCTGCCGCCGATGGCGCCGCCGCTCGCGCCGCTGGCGCCGCTGGACCTGCTCAAGAAGGAAGAGCCGCGATGATAGCGCCGCGGCGACCCCGCCTCGGCCTCGACTGTACATACGCTAGCGTAAACGACGTCGCGAGTGAGAATACGACTAATTTAATGTATATCGTTTCGTACTATCGGTTTAGAAAAATATTTATTGTAACGTCGCTCGCTGACGACGATCGCTGCGCTCATCGCGACGCGTTCTTAGTGTATAAATGACCGGAATCGTAGGTGAATGACGTCGCGAGAGCGGAGAGTGGAGAGCGGAGGAAGCTCGGGCTTCGCGCCCGACTTGTGCAATACGGGACGAGGACTCTGGCGCCCGTCGCCGCCGGCCTGTACACTACTGCTTGTTTATTTACATGGAAATATCTATAGAGTTGTTATTGTGACCATTATTAGTTAATTATACATCAAATTGCTGATTATGTGAGGGATAGGATTGTCGAAATCGCTGTCAATATGATATACATATTTATATATACATATAAATAAAATGTAAATATTAGCATGTAAACTAGTGTTAAAATATAGAATTGGTTTATTTAACTTCAACAAATGAAAAAAAACCCATAAATTATTATTGTACTGGGAGTTTAATTTACGCTTCCGTTAAAAATCTCATAATGGTTTCTCAATTGTACCAGTGGAGTTAATTTATTTATTTACCTGACTCCCTTATTAGTAATTCAACAAATTAAACTACATCAATAGCGAATGACTTTTTGTTAAATGCATTTAAAGTATGTGATATTATTATATGTATGTATTGTGAAAAAACGTTTTGTCTGACTTCAAGTAGTGTCTATTCTCAGGTTTATAGATCTAATGAGTATATGCAGTAATGTTCAAATTTGTATAAAAGTATCCCATAAATCATTAGACATTATTTTGAATAAAACATAATTTTGTTCGTACGTTTGTCGGGAGCAATATCAGAGTTGACCGTTAGCTTTGTTCGACGCCAAAACTGTAAACACGTTAATGTGCCATTCACCAGTATAAATGAACATTGAGTCAGACAAAATTGCAATTGAAACCTGTCTTATGGCACATTAAAATATTTGTGTTTTTTTCTCGTGAAGATCGATGAAGTGTATTATAGTTTATACAAAATCATTCTGTATACTAAAAAGTAAATGAAAGCTTGGTGCGATTCAGAAAATACCATTAAAACTTTTGATTTTTATACCAATAAGATTTTTTATACCTTTCCCAACCAAAAATAAAAGATCGTTTCGAAGTTATGCATAGAGAGCAATATCGCCCTCCTAAGCCAATACAATATCTTGGATAAAACTCGTGTAGCAATATCAACCTCATCAGTTTATTACTAACTGACAAAAAATTAAACTGCTTTCGTTATTCAATTTGAGATACTATTTGCTTAGGAGGGCAGAATAATGCTTGCAAGGGTTTCCCCAATTCCTCATACATATAACGATGCGAAACCATTATGTCGGTAATATGTATAAAAGCAATGATGTACGTTGGGCTCGACTCTGCTAGCCGAGCCAAACGACTACTTTTTGCTTACTTACACATGATATCGCCCTCTCAATCAGGGATCGTAACCGCTCGCCGTTAATGGGGTATTTGATAGACCTTGTTTTACAAACCCAAACGACTCTGTAAGCCTATTATCGACTTACTGCATTGAAATGCTACAAAATTCTACGGTTATTTCGGTTTTACTCTTACCGAAACCAAAATCCCTATCTCGTGTTCCCTCATTGAGGTCAATCGTACGGGTTCAAGCTATTTTGCTTTCCACGCGTGACATTCGAAGTATTGCACTACCTAAAAATTAATGGCATAGCGCCAGGTCAGGTAGCACGCTGCGAGACGACGCAAGCAAAAGAATTTTACTTTTTGAAATTCAAGACATGAGTCATATAGATAACAATGATTTGTAATAATTCAAGGAGAAATCATGAAAATATTGAATGCATAGTTTTTAATTGCGTCGCACTGTAATTTATATTTATCTATTCCGTTAGCCCGCTATACACTATAGAAAAATAATACTTAGTAGAAAATGTTTGTAACATTTTTAAAGTCGCCAATCTTACCATCCATTTCAAGTAACACTTAGTTTAACCCTTCGTTGCCTCGTCCCGTATCCCTATCGTCATATGCCGGAAAGACTCGCACAATTGTACCCGTCGTATGCCTTGTCTCGTATCCGTACTTCTAGCCTCGGTTGCCTAGTACCGTATTCAACCCAATCGAAATCGACCACGTTTTTATAAATTGTGACCGTATTTTCTATGATAAAGTTCAAAATGCTTTTACGAATCTGACTGAATCAAAGATCCTAATGGCAACGTTCACTCGCTCACAACTCTACAGTACTCGGTTATTGGGCGCAATCAAATTCGGCCGTTGCAACAGCTGCTGTGCGCTCAAAAGTGTGCTGAAGAAAACTGTTAAAATAATATAGAAAATCATAGAACTGATAAGTGACTTTTATATTTTCTTCTTGTTTAGTTCGTCCTTAAGCTGTAAAAATATATAAAACATGTATTTAACAATCACATATTTTTTTGAATGATTAACCTTCAATACTTGAACTGATAATTGTCAAAGGGTTATTGGTGTGAGGGCGTTTTCCAAAAAAAAAGTGTACGTCGTTATGGACAAAGTTAAGAAAATTTAACTTTCCATTTCGTCACGAAAATTAATGTATCTAAATGTATGGCTAATTTTCGTGACGAAATGGAAAAAGTTAATTTTCTTATCTTACAATTAGTCCATAACGATGTACACTTTTTTTGGAAAATCCCCTTAAATGACAGAGAGACGCAGAAAAATAGCGGACCGGTACTATACGTCTTGTACTTACTTTAAATTTTATTTAAATAAATGTGTACAAATATCGAGGGTGAAACATTTATTCGACACGGGAGTAGCTAAGTTCAGCTTGGACGACGGTAAAATAGCGGAATTGTGAATCAAATTTACAATATTGTTCTTAAAATTATGAACTGTATTCTCAATACTGCCCGGCATATATGTAACTTCAATACTGCCAGTCATTTTTTTAACATGATTGCTAGAACACTTCAAAAAAAAAACACAAAACTTTTTTTTTTTATTGTGAAACTGATTTTCTAACGAAGGAAAGAGGAGCGAGGATGTTTCAGCTAATGTGGAATTCAAAGTCCTAATACGAACCATAAGATGTAGAGTAAACAATAGTTTATCTAACGGTTGTCGATAAAATATAAAAGTTTAATGAGTACCAAATAATAAAACGCATTTTTACCCAAAAAATGTGAATCTTCCAGTCGCGCTCTCTATTGACATAAAGTCTTGGCAGACAAGGGGTACAATACAAGTGTGCGCGCTCCTCCGGCATACGACAGCGCAGATACGGTTACGGGACAAAGTATACGACGGGTACAAACAACTGTGCGAGACCCTCCGGCGTACGAAAGGTTAACGGTTAGGTACGTATGTGCTTTCTCATAGATATACGGCGAGATTCTGGTAACCTTCGGGGAGGGAAGATGGCCGATTGAAAAATGCCCGGCTTTTACTTTTGATTTATTCTGTTTACTGATTTACTCTATTCACTTGACATTGGCGAAATCACTGTGTGGACCGCCATTTAATAAAAAAGAAGAAGATATACGGCACCAGAGTCTTAGCCAAGATGCAAACGCTCCTAAAGCTGTTGTTTACAAATGAGAGTTTGGAAAAGACTAGGGCGCTGTTCAAAATAAAATTGGCAACATGATCCAATTATTATTATTTTAAATCTGGTGGTTGTTACAAGGGTTACGCACACAACCACTCGACACCGGATCGGCACCATTTCAACTTGAGCCGTTCAGTATTTTTTGTATGAAGCTCCACACTGTAATGCACACTTATCGGCACCGTAACGGCATCGCCTCGTCTTATGTAAATGAGGCGAGACGGTGCCGGACTGTTCCCGAACGGTTATGTGTGCGTCAACCTTAAGAATATTGAAGTTCCACAATCCACCAGTCACCATGTGAAACTCTTTTGTGCCAAGCTATACACATACAGACATTAACCTAAACATATTAGTCATCAATAAATAAAGTAAAGCATTTTCTTTTTCATTTATTGCTTGTTAAAATTCAAACTAATGAAATGGTTTACAACTTAACTATGTACAATATTTTTGCAATTCACCCTTATCTCACCACATCCACACCACGGGTGGATTGTTGAGAATTAGACGCTTGACATTTTATATATAATAGTTATTATTGTTTTTAGATGGCTGATTTAAGTTTTGCAAGCGATTTTTTTTCGCTCGATTGTTTCTTTTAGCAAATCAATCCTTAAAAACCAACCCTTGCATAGTCTCCATCAAATTCCAATATTGGAACACATAGGTAAAAAAAACAAAACTGGACTCTATCTTTCAGGTGTTAGACCATGTTCAGGTATTTGGAGGGCCTTGTACGGGGCATGTTTGGTATAATATTATATTTGATGGTCACTATACTGTAATAGTTCCAGTTTTTCAAATAAAACATTAACAGCTGCAACTACAAGATGTATTTTCTGCGTGAAGCTATTATAATATGTACATGTAAATAAAAAATGTCTACCGATTAATTAACATTTTACATTATTATTTTTTTTACTTTCTGTACCAGACTTGAACTGTTTTCATCCTTTTCACTTTTTTTTGCAATTGGAGTACCCCATAGAGTAAGGCTTCAGCTGATGGTGGGCAGCCAGGGACATAGATATCTACTGGAACAATTCTATCGCATCCCCTGGAAATTGTGAAGACAGGTTTAATATACAAATGTGCAGTTCACAAAGTTGTTTGCAATCCTAACTATGAAGTTCACGGTTTCAGGTTTAATTCTATGCAGGCCAAATATTTGCATGATGAGTGTGATTATTTGTTTCTGAGTCAGTGATATAAATTATAGTTGTCTATATAAGTAAGTTTATTGTTGTTTAGGTACAGTTGCCATCAAATATCAGAGCATATATACAAGGTGCTCTAAGGTGCTTTAGATAATTTTAAGCACCTTGTATTCTTTATATATTTGGTGGCAACTGTTCATGTGTTTTATGCAACTATAGGTCAATTTGTCTGAGATTGTCCTCTGATATTTACATATAAAAAATAACGCAGCTGTTTCATTCATACCCAGCCCCATATAATGGTTGCCTTTATTGTGGTGGATAAAGCACCCATCATGCAAGAGTTAGCTCTTGCTTACAATTTGATATACTCTTGCAGTCAAATAATAGGTCAGAGATGTTAGAGCGCATTTTTCATGCAAATGAGGCTATTTCAAAGCCTTGGCCAGGGGTTGTTTTGAGTGAGGTTTAATGGTGGATACTCCAAGGTTTTTAAGGTACCTAACTGATCGCACAATCAGTTAACACCACAGCGAGAGAGTTTGAGTCAGCGATTGGATTTTCTTACATTTTATTGCCATTTTAAATGTTTTTTGGAACTTGCACAATTCCGGTGTTACCCGCAGATTCAATCAGTTGGGTATCCTAGGCACTCTGGAAGTCCTGTATCAATGCTCGGGGTATCCATCATCAGACTTCTCTAAAAGCATCTCCTGGAAAGGGACCAAGGCTTCGAAATATCCTCTTTAGTATGAAAAACGCATTCTGACCCATATTATTTGACTGCAAGTGTACATATAACTTAATAAACATTGCTATGGCCTGCTTACATCTAAATGTCCGAAAGCACCCAGCATCTGCTAAGACCACTTCCTGATAAAAGACTCCTTAGGAGTCTAAAACTATTTTTATTTCCTGGCTTACTTCCAAGTAAGCCATAGCAGTATTATTTCTATTAGTAGTTGAAATTATACTAGTTAAAATTATAACATAATAACTTGTTTATTGTTGTTCTTGATTAAAAAATAAAATTGCTGCCCAGGATATGGGCAGTATATGTGTGCAATTTCATCACAAATCCCATCTTATCCTATCTGATATCTAAATATCCAACCATCTTAAGTCATAAATTACAAAACAAAAAAATAAAACCAGTATACTGCTCTTACCTTACAACAGAATAGGAGTAATGGTAATAGCCGCCACCATTAGCGCAACTTCCCATAGAAATTACCCATCTCGGTTCAGGCATCTGATCATAAACTTTTCTAAGAGCAGGTGCCATTTTGTTGGTCAATGTTCCCGCAACAATCATGACATCTGATTGACGAGGTGAAGCACGGAAGACCACACCATATCTGAAAGAAACATATCAATGATGCATGAGAATAAGGCAAAAGCTTCAGTAATTCGCTAGTCTTGATTATCCTAACACAAATAAAAACCAGGATATTATTTAAATTTGAATACATATTGTTTTTGTTACTGTAGCCCTTATTTAATCAAAAGAAAAGGCCTGCCTTAGAGCCCATTTACTATGAGACGGCCTGTATGCTTTCAAGATAATGATTTTAATAATACTGAGACTCATTTAATTAGTACAGTTGCCATGGAATATATCAGAGGATAGACAGAAATGGTGTACTTTATAACTTACCGGTCCATATCATAGCGAGGTGCAGCAATGTGCATCATCTCCACAGCGCAGCATGCCAAACCAAAGGTCATGGGCCATATGGAACCCTTCCTTCCCCAGTTAAGTAGGTCGTCCAGTCTAGCAACAGCAATCTCTGCCAAGTTGTTGGCGTCTTGGAAAGGGGAGTAAGGACGTTTTTCGTTGGGTTTTGGAGCAGGCAAATGTGTTTGCCGTATTTGCTCCACCATTGGAGCAAAGGCACCTTTCTTCACCACAGAAAGAGCCTTGGGAGCTACGGCTCCCATTGCCTTGAGAGCCTGCATGATTGTTACCTAAAAAATATTATGGTTATGACCTGTAAGTTCGCTTATAATGTCCAAATTGCGCTAAGGTGCATTCCACTACTTTCTTATGTAAATTAATACTATTACTTACAAGCTAAAACGGTTTAAATAGAATAATTGTCACTGTACACCTAGCAAATAGAAAATAAAATCGAATACATCAAATTTACGTAAGAAATAGTATGCGTTCATGAAGCATAATAATAATTGGTAACTACGCGCAAGGGCAATCAATTATAATAATGCCTCGAGAAATTCGAGTTAACAAATTAACCTCATAAATGCATAAAAAATATGCGGTGATCTGACTGCGTAAAATATTATGTAAAAGTCATATGTTAGGCGTGTTTATTAAAACTTTTCATATACCAGTTGGCATACTCTGCAAACGCTTATATTTTTTTTTCTTGCCTTGTGCGCGACTTGAGCATAAGAATTATAAAACTATACTGCCCTATTAGTGAGCTTTTGATTCTCTGCAACGAATTTCGTTCTTTCTAATCACGAGAATATTTTTTTAAAATGCAAACAAAGCACCTAACGACGAGGTAATTGAAATGAACTCAAGTATGCTTTGAAACTTGTAGATATGTAATTAAAGTTATTGTTAATTAACCTTTTGTTGCGTGTCAACGTCATTCGGATCGCTTTATAGTATGGCATGTTAGTATTGCACTATTGTCAGTCAATTGTAAACGTTTAATTCAATATGAAACTATGACTAGGCTGTATGGATTTATGTCCTTTGCTTTTCCCTCTGAAATAAAAAAATAATATAAATAAGATAAGAAAAAAAAACAACGTCAAAAGAAAGAAAATGTTTAATTTAGAAGAATCACATTAATCAATCACTTACTATACTAGATAATAATATTTCGTTTGAACTGAACGTGAGACAGATTAATCAATAATAACCAAAACAGATACAGAAAAAAGAAAAAACTTTTTTTTGTTAGAGAAACTGTTACTATGTCAACAGCAAAAGTAAGTTTTGAATAAGATTATGTTGAAACAACCTTTTTCTATGTTTACCAAAAAAACGGAGGGAGTGAAAAATCTTGAGTGTTAATTGTGTCAATTAAATAAATAAATAAAATGCAACTGTTTTCAGCAAAAAAAGTGGTTCAAGCCAGTCTTTGATTTTGATGATGAGCCACCCAAAAAGCCTAAATATGAAGATTTGGCTCAAACCAAGACCCCTGTTGAGGTAAATTTAGTTGGGTTATTAGTGTGTGTGCTTTTTGCTTATTTACTTACTTACCTACCTAAGACCTCAATAATAACAACTTTATTTACAGAATGTTTCTCATGACGTTCCTGAACTTATTGATAAGGCACCAGTAAACATTAATCACAAAAACTGGATGAAAAACTTTGATCCTGTGACAGTGGAGGACTTGGCTGTTAATCCTAAAAAGATCCATGAAGTTGAAGAGTGGCTAAAATGTAACATTAATAACAATCATAGTGAGATATTGCTTCTGACTGGTCCTGTGGGCTGTGGAAAGACCATAACAGTTCAAACAATAGCTGCCAAGCACAATGTAAAAGTTACAGAATGGATAACACCCCTCGATATTGATATTCCAACAGAGTATGGTATGATTTTC
Source organism: Acleris holmiana (assembly GCA_949316455.1). Taxonomy (NCBI): domain Eukaryota; kingdom Metazoa; phylum Arthropoda; class Insecta; order Lepidoptera; family Tortricidae; genus Acleris; species Acleris holmiana. The sequence goes on along the minus strand of OX438773.1, from coordinate 10,672,723 downwards.
TTTAAATTTAAATGTTCTCTTCTTAACATCTTTTTGATGTTTGGCAAATTAAATTATTTCTTAACCTCTTGTATGCGGTAGGTGAAAAAGTACCAAGTTCTAGTCTCTTCAGATTAAGATATAGTCTGAAAAATAAGCTTGAAAAAGTACAAAAAGGTATCCAAATTTTGTAAACAGATCTGCTCCTAAGCATATGAGAGGTTAATATTTTGTTCTTTACTTCCAGGAGATTATGAGTTTAAAGTCAAGCAATCTACAAAATTTCTTGATTTTATATTAAATGCAGCAAATTTTACATCTCTGCTCGATAATAATAATAGTAAATTGGTTTTGGTTGAGGACTTACCTAATACATTTATAAGAACACCTTCAGAATTTACTGATGTATTACAGTAAGTATATTATTATTGTTTATACTAATTTAGCATGTAAGCTATAGATGTGCCAGTAAATATGTTAAAATAACTATATCAGAATTAATTTTTCAATGGACTAGTTTAAGACAAACAGTGTTGCTAGATAGGTATGATTTAACACCTTCAATGCCAGCGGGAAAACTAAAACACTACTAGTAAGTTTTATCACTTTGCATTGACGGATTAGTGATTGAAGAAATGTTGTTGCTTCAATATTAAATCTACATGGGCAATGGCACACAAGTACTCAAGTCAGTGGAATCTGAGACCCATAGACATTTGAATTCTGAAGACTGCAATCCTAAGACCTCAAATGTGTTGCCAACCCTGAGGACTAAGATGAAATGCCTCTATGCTAGTAATTACACTGGTTGTCTTATCCCCACACTGGAACACAACAATGCAAACACTGCTGCTTGGCTGTAGGTTAATGGATAATAGATGGTTGTAGCAATCTGGATGGACCCTGCACAAGGTCCTACCACCACTAAAAAGATAAGTCAAGTTGATCCCGTCATTAACACACAAATGGAGTAGCAGCAGTAATACTCTCAAATTCTTCAAAATAAATAATACAGGAGTAGGCCTCTAGTTGATAATCTCGAGTAGGCATTTAGTTATTAGTGTTGTGTAATAAAAAAATGTACTTATCTTTTTATTTCAGTCAGTTAAAACAAAGAGCAAAGTCACCCATAGTGTTCATTTGTTCAGAATGTCATACCGATAATAAAAATACTGCTGCAAATCTCTTTACACCTAACTTGAAGGAACAGTTTAAAATACATCACATAACGTAGGTATTACTTCATTTTATTGCATTTTTTCTCATTTTTACCATTTTATTTGTTTCTTCTTTTTTTCTTTGGTCTTCTTTGACCTAGTGTAATATAATGAAAAAAAAAGAATTGTTAAGTTCTGGTTAAATCTGGTAATTGTTCCACATTTACAAGAGCCAGCAGCACCACTACCACCATCATATCTAATATTATTATTTCAGTTAGGGCACTTCATCACTGTTGATTTTGTTGCTTACAGTTTAAATGCCGTATCAGTGACAGGGTTGAAGGCTGCACTGAAGAGAGTCTCGGAAATAATTAGCAATAAACATACTTCTATGTACAATAAAGCAACAGCAGAACTAATAGATTGTGTTGTAAATTCATCTGCAGGAGATGTGAGATCAGCTGTATTGAATTTACATTTCTCATGTTTAAAAGGTCAGTGCTTTATTTTTTCTTGGGTTTCTTTTAGTTTTATTTATAATTAGAAATTAAAATTCGAAATGTAAAACTTTTTTTACACTACTTCTGCAGGATCATACAACAATATGGAGATGGATGCTGTTATTGAAAAGGAGTCCAAGACAAAAAAATCTACTAATAGCAGAAAGAAACCTCCATCAAGTAAATTTGTATCTCTAGGCAAGGACCAAACGGTTAGCATTCTACATGGGGTAGGCAGGGTACTGAATCCAAAAGGTATTATAGTATTTTTGCTGCCGTTTTTTCTATTATTTGGCAGTATTTACAAGTATTTAATTAATATTTTTAGTTATAGTAAATGCAAATGGAAACATGGAGCTAACTCATCGACCTAGGGATATAGTCGACCAATTTTTAAGCCAGCCAAGTTCATTCATTAATTTCCTTGAAGAAAACTATTTGAGTCACTTTTCGTCAATCGACCACGCCGACAACGCAGCTTTAGGTCTAAGCGACGCTGATTTCATGCTAGTTGAATGGCGGGTAAGATCATCGGAAATATATTCCTTAATTTTACGCCACGCACTTTTTAACCAGTAATATTAAAGTTTTAATGATATTGTGATTTTGATCCTTAGGAAAAAATGTGCCAGGAATACGGGCTGTACACGTGTGTAGCTGGACTAATGGTAGCTAATAAGGCACCCATTTCTGCATGGAATCCAGTCCGAGGGCCCAAGAATATGAGGATACAATATCCGTAAGTCCAATTAATGAATTTAAATTGACTAAAGGACCATGCGTCATTTTGAGCCTTCATCTTTCGACATTGTTCAACAGTGATGAATTATATGACATGTCATAAGAAAGCTTTTGAAGTGTACTTTATTTAACTCTATAGCAACGAAGGCTGCCTTATAAAATAAAAATACCTTTTATTTCTTTCAGAATTAGTGGTTTACAAAGTAGTTTTAATATCAAAAAATTAGTAATTAATTATTTTTAATGTTAGTAAGTTAAGTTTTTTAATTGATTTGGTTGCCTCCTCCAAAGTGAGCCAGTCTTCTCCGGACTTTGCTGTTTCTATCCAGTTTGGACCCGCTGTGTGTTTAACTTCATCTTCCCACCTATTACAAGGCCTCCCTTTCTTTCTTTTGCATACTGTCACACTTTTTGTCCACCTCTGGTCTTGAAGGCGTGCTACGTGTCCGGCCCACTTCCATTTTAGTTAAATGTATTTTTCGGTATATTGAAGTAGCTCGGCGTCGACATATATTTGTAACTTGGTGCTGTTGGTCATTAATGTCATTATCATAGTTTTAGAGAGGTTCATTTCTGGCCACTGGCTGGCTGCCATATAATAAAATAAAGTACACGCCAAGAGCTTTCATATGACATACGTTTCATCACGTGTTGCACCAGTGGTTCATACAAAAGTGCCTATGGTCGTTTAACAGTTCACAAATTATTAGAGTCCGCCAGCGATTTCCTACGGATAGAATTAGTTTAAATATTCCCTCCGAATTCAACATCCCTTCAGCGGTTTAAGCTGGGTCCACATTTGTTGATAATGATCATGCTTATCGCATCGAGCGAAAGATACGTTCATACTAGCCATAGAGTAGCAACGTATCGTATCATAAGATTTCATAAGTCATAACGCTGTATCACGTCTGATGATCGGGGAAAATCGACTTGAGGTGGATCGGGGCGTATCACGTAACAAATCATTACTGTGTATACACATCACAAATCAGATTAAATTCTTGATTGATACTGTAGACAGATATACAAATGAAAACTATAATAGGATACTTAATTATTACTATAGTAATAGTAATAGAGTATCAAAACACGTCCCATACTTCGATCGGGATAATGATACGCCTATCCGATCGCGAGTGTGGGGTATCTAGACACTCGGTAGTGTCCAGCCAAGATCACGCCAAAAGGAACTAGCGAGCGCAGCCGTGTTATTTACACGAACCGTTTGGAGCCACTTATGACGCCTCAATAACTCCAAATCTATTTAACTTAAAAACATGTTTTTTTCTCTGTGTATTAAAACCCTTTACATCCACTAAGTAGAATCCTAAATTACATATGACTGACTAATAATCAAAAACCGGGCAAGAGCATGTCGGACCATGCGCAGTGTAGGGTTCCGAAGCTGTTAAGTACTTACTACAAACATAAAAATCAAAAAGTAATAACTAATTTTCTATTTAAAGTAATTTCGTGCTATCTTAGATGGTTTTAGTAGGTATAAACACTTAAATCACCTCAAGAACCAATGTCTACTTAGTCGTGATAGTTTCCCTTTTAAATTCGTTATTCGCACTTTTAGAATCATAGTGACCTAATTCAAACATTTTCAGCTTTCGATTTCGAGTCATAAATTTAGTACTATAGAGATCGAAGTCGAAATTCAAAATATTTGGATTAGGGCACTATAATTCTAAAGAGGCGAATTATGCGCTTTCATTTAAGTTCTATTTAGATTTTTAATATATGTAGTTTTAGCTATATGGGGGGGGGGGGACGACACTTGACTATAACAAAAATTAGCGCTTTAAAGCTTAATATTTCATAAATGAATCCCTTGATCGAAAAATTGTCGTCGCAAACCCATATTTTTAGACGAGAAAAAGAAAACATCCCCACGTTACGTGTAGGGGAGGTACCCTAAAAAACATTATTTTTTTATATTGTATTGTACCACTTTGTTGGAGTGACTAATATGTAGGTATATTCATGCTAAATTACAGCTTTCTAGTACTACTAGTCTCTGCGCTAGGCTGCGGACGGACGGACGGACAGACGGACATGGCGAAACTATAAGGGTTCCCAGTTTGACTACGGAACCCTAAAAACCTAACCCACTTCCAGGTGCCCTTGAAAGGTGAAATTTGGCATCCAGATGTAATTGTGTGCTTGGCTAGTTTCCACAAACAAGTTATATTACATTTGGCTTATCAACTTATCTACTTTATGTTATGTGCAAGTTAATGTATTTACCTGTAATGTAAAGCCTGACAAGATTCTATTTGGCCCTATTTCGATATAAATTTGTATTGAAATAGGGCCAAATAGAATCTTGTCAGGCTTTACTTATGGTCATATTTTACTCTTTCAAACAATTGCCTTGCTGGTAAAAACTAGCAGAGTTTGAACTTCAGTTTATCCTAAGTTATCTGCTTTGTATAAATAATTCAAGAGTACCTACACATTTCAGAAGTTATAATTTTAAAAAGCAAATGTTGTAGGTAGCACAAAAAATAAGAAATTGTGATTTTAAATTATTTCTTAATATATTTTTACGGATATTGGCACCCATTTAGATCTTATTTTTTTTGTCGGTGAAGCAGATAAGCACATTAAAGCAGGCATCACATATTCTTAATAACTTCGCCACAAAACAGATTTACTAATAGGACAAATCAAACTGATTTTCTCCAATTTGCTCTACTAGTATTAACGATAGATCAATTTGAACTGTTTTTCTCCAATTGATAAAATAATGAAAATGTCGACCCAAACCACATATGGGGCTGTGTTGTAAGTCAGTCACGGAAGTTTGTAATGTAAAAACATAAGCCGTTCCTTCACTTAACGCGCAATAAGTTGAAGAAAAATCAAGCTTTGCGCGCATTGCTCGCTTCTGAGATTGGTCACGTAGGCCACTTCTCGGATGCGTAGCCGGTTGCTTTTTTCGACTTAGGTAGACAAAGACTATTTTCAGCTGCACAAATTACGACGTCTAAAAAAGGCACCGTATAAACTTTCGATGTAATTTTTTCGCGGCATGCCAGCGCTGACACCGATTAGAACACGCGCCTATTTTTTGGCGCCAGTGACCTTCAACCGCGTCTCTCACTCTCTGCGCCTATTTTTTAGACTCGTGTTAAACACGTCGCTGCCAGTCGCTAGCACGGTTTCGTACCGTAAAGTAAATTACGCGGCGTGCTAATTACAGTGTTGCATCAAAAATGTACTATTAATTTTGTTTCAGATTGCCACAAGAAATGCCCTTGCTAGATCAGAACTATTTGTACAAAGGAAAAATATTGGTCGCCGATTATCAAACTTACTACAAAATAATAAGCCCTAAAACTTAGTACTAATGTAATATGTTACTGCTCTATTATAGAATTAAACACTCTAAGTTATCGTTTTCATTTATTTTATTTACTTTACTTCTTAAAGTAAATTATAAAGGAATTCTTAATTACTTGGGAATGGACACGGGATCTTTGGATCTGGGGAAAATGAAAAAGTTATTATAATTACAATTTATTCAAGTCAACTGTCTCTGATTATACAAATAAAAGATTGGTTCAATACACTTCACCAATATTGTCTCCCGAGTCGCACTGATCACTCACTGTTCAGTTTCCGTTTTGCAAGCTTTTACAACGAGAAATATCAAGTTAGTGGCGTGATAAAACATCCATTGCGTTCATGACACTATACTTACCTTTCTGGAGACCCTCTACATTTATAGATGTTAGATTTGCTAATTGAACAGGAATCGGGTTTATACTTACCTCGCACGAAGCTTCTGGAATGTGTTTCGCTAGTTATAAAGATACTTGATTTCGGTACATTTTTACGAACGTCACCTAAGAATAGTTGATCAACTTTATTTGTATCCTCATGATCTTTGACGTAGACTTCAGCCTTCGAAGCGATCACATGATAAAGATTAAATATTTTTAAGTGGAATGAAAAATGTACCAAATGTTAACCATGCATTTCATTACAGTAGGTTATATCGTGAATGAGCGTGGTGTGTGGTGTGTGGTGTGGTGTGGTGAGGTGCGGGTCTAGCGGGAGGAAGAGGAGGAGGACCTGGAGCGGCGGCGGCGCGGCGCGGCGCGCGGGGAGCGCGAGCGCGTGCGCCGGCGCCGCGGCGGGGAGCGCCGGCGCGGCGGGCTGCGCCGCCGGTACCTGCAACAACACTTGCATTACTTCTCGTGCAAGCGGCGACGAGACCTACCTCACCCAGTGAGGTTCTAACTCCACCATCAAAACGTACTTTAAAATAACAAGAGTGGGTACGAATTAGAGCAGCCTTGGGTTGAGGCACGCACGGCTCACCTATTTCGTTCAAATTCGTACGCGCTCACGCGCTGTGAGCCGTCGAGTCGGTC